>JAPYXD010000036.1:0-28511 GCA_030998225.1 Diplolepis rosae
CTTTGACGTGCAATAAGGTTTTCTGTAAAGTGACCAACTAAAAAGGATATTTTTAGTTGAAGTAAATCAATCCAGAATATGAAATTCTAGTAGAGGTCAATATCTGATCTATATTTACCAAGAAAGTCAATTTTCAACCCTATCGACGACTGTACCGGAAATGAGACTTTTAAGTGCAATTAGAAGGTTTCCTGTTCAACAGAAGAATTAAAAAAAGATATTTTTATTAAAACTCAATCAATTCAGAAGAATATGAAACTCACTAGCAATCGATATGTCCTCTAGAATTACCAGGAAAGTAGATTTTCACCCCATCGACGACTGTACCGGAAATGAGACTTTGAACTGCAGTTAAGAGGTTTTCTATTGAAGTGACGAACTAAAAAAGATATTTTTGTTGAAACTCAATCAATTAAAAAGAAGATGGAAACTCAGTAGCAGGTCGATATGCTACCTCTAGATAACACCAGGAAAGTCAATTTTCACCCTATCGACGACTGTACCGACAATGAAACTTTGAACGTTCAATTAGAAGGTTTTCTGTAGAAGAGACGAACTAAAAAAGATATTTCTAGTTAAAACTGAATCAATTGATAAGATTAAGGAATTCATTAGAGGTCGATATCCCGATCTATACTCAACCAGCAAAGTCAATTTTCTACCCTACCGACGACTGTACCAAAAATGAGACATTGAAGTGCAATTAGAAGGTTTCCTGTTGAAGTGACGAACTACAAAAGATATTTTTATTAAAACTCAATCAATTAAGAAGAATATTAAACTCAGTAGCAATCGATATGTCCTCTAGATTTACCAGGAAAGTCAATTTTCACCCCATCGACGACTGTACCGGAAATGAAACTTTGGACTGCAGTTAGGAGGTTTTCTATTGAAGTGACGAACTAAAAAAGATATTTTTAGTTGAAGTGAGTCAATTGAGAAGAATATGAAATTCAGTAGAGGTCAATATCTTATCTATTTTCACCAGGAAAGTCAACTTTCTACCTATCGACGACTGTACCGGAAATGAGATTTCAAAGTGCAATTAGAAGGTTTCCTGTTCAACAGAAGAATTAAAAAAGATATTTTTATTAAAACTCAATCAATTAAGAAGAATATGAAACTCAGTAGCAATCGATATGTCCTCTAGATTAACCAGGAAAGTCAATTTTTACCCCATCGACGACTGTACCGGAAATGAGACTTTGAACTGCAGTTAGGAGGTTTTCTATTGAAGTGACGAACTAAAAAAGATATTTTTAGTTGAAGTGAATCAATTCAGAAGAATATGAAATTCACTAGAGGTCAATATCTGATCTATATTGACCAGGAAAGTCAATTTTCTACCTATCGACGACTGTACCGGAAATGAGACTTTGACGTACAATAAGGTTTTCTGTAAAAGTGACCAACTAAAAAGGATATTTTTAGTTGAAGTGAATCAATCCAGAATATGAAATTCAGTAGAGGTCAATATCTGATCTATATTTACCAAGAAAGTCAATTTTCACCCTATCGACGACTGTACCGGAAATGAGACTTTTAAGTGCAATTAGAAGGTTTCCTGTTCAACAGAAGAATTAAAAAAGATATTTTTATTAAAACTCAATCAATTCAGAAGAATATGAAACTCACTAGCAATCGATATGTCCTCTAGAATTACCAGGAAAGTAGATTTTCACCCCATCGACGACTGTACCGGAAATGAGACTTTGAACTGCAGTTAAGAGGTTTTCTGTTGAAGTGACGAACTAAAAAAGACATTTTTGTTAAAACTCAATCAATTAAAAAGAATATGGAACTCAGCAGAGGTCGATATCTCCCCAAGAAACACCAGGAGAGTCAATTTTCACCCTATCGACGACTGTACCGACAATGAGACTTTTACGTTCAATTAGGTTTTCTGTAAAAGAGACGAACTAAAAAAGATATTTCTATTAAAACTGAATCAATTGATAAGATTAAGGAACTCATTAGAGGTCGATATCCCGTCTATACTCAACCACAAAGGTAATTTTCACCCTACCGACGACTGTACCAGAAATGAGACATTGAAGTGCCGTTGGAAGGTTTTCTGTTGAAGTGACGAACTACAAAAGATATTTTTATTAAAACTCAATCAATTAAGAAGAATATTAAACTCAGTAGCAATCGATATGTCCTCTAGATTTACCAGGAAAGTCAATTTTCACCCCATCGACGACTGTACCGGAAATGAAACTTTGGACTGCAGTTAGGAGGTTTTCTATTGAAGTGACGAACTAAAAAAGATATTTTTAGTTGAAGTGAGTCAATTGAGAAGAATATGAAATTCAGTAGAGGTCAATATCTGATCTATATTCACCAGGAAAGTCAATTTTCTACCTATCGATGACTGTACCAGAAATGAGACTTAAAGTGCAATTAGAAGGTTTCCTGTTCAACAGAAGAATTAAAAAAGATATTTTTATTAAAACTCAATCAATTAAGAAGAATATGAAACTCAGTAGCAATCGATATGTCCTCTAGATTGACCAGGAAAGTCAATTTTTACGCCATCGACGACTGTAACGGAAATGAGACTTTGAACTGCAGTTAGGAGGTTTTCTATTGAAGTGACGAACTAAAAAAGATATTTTTAGTTGAAGTGAATCAATTCAGAAGAATATGAAATTCACTAGAGGTCAATATCTGATCTATATTGACCAGGAAAGTCAATTTTCTACCTATCGACTACTGTACCGGAAATGAGACTTTGACGTACAATAAGGTTTTCTGTAAAAGTGACCAACTAAAAAGGATATTTTTAGTTGAAGTGAATCAATCCAGAAGAATATGAAATTCAGTAGAGGTCAATATCTGATCTATATTTACCAAGAAAGTCAATTTTCACCCTATCGACGACTGTACCGGAAATGAGATTTTAAAGTGCAATTAGAAGGTTTCCTGTTCAACAGAAGAATTAAAAAAGATATTTTTATTAAAACTCAATCAAATCAGAAGAATATGAAACTCACTAGCAGTTGATTTGTCCTCTAGATTAACCAAGAAAGTCAATTTTCACCCTATCGACGACTGTACCGGAAATGAGATTTTAAAGTGCAATTAGAAGGTTTCCTGTTCAACAGAAGAATTAAAAAAGATATTTTTATTAAAACTCAATCAAATCAGAAGAATATGAAACTCACTAGCAGTTGATATGTCCTCTAGATTTACCAGGAAAGTCAATTTTTACCCCATCGACGACTGTAACGGAAATGAGACTTTGAACTGCAGTTAGAAGGTTTTCTATCGAAGTGACGAACTAAAAAGGGTATTTTTAGTTGAAGTGAATCAATTCAGAAGAATATGAAATTCACTAGAGGTCAATATCTGATCTATATTGACCAGGAAAGTCAATTTTCTACCTATCGACTACTGTACCGGAAATGAGACTTTGACGTACAATAAGGTTTTCTGTAAAAGTGACCAACTAAAAAAGATATTTTTAGTTGAAGTGAATCAATCCAGAAGAATATGAAATTCAGTAGAGGTAAATATCTGATCTATATTCACCAGGAAAGTCAATTTTCTACCTATCGACGACTGTACCGGAAATGAGACTTTAAAGTGCAATTAGAAGGTTTTCTGTAAAAGTGACCAACTTAAAAAGATATTTTTAGTTAAAGCTCAATCAATTGAGAAGAATATGAAATTCAGTAGAGGTCAACATCTGATCTATATTCACCAGGAAAGTCAATTTGCTACCTATCGATGACTGTACCGGAAATGAGACTTAAAGTGCAATTAGAAGGTTTCCTGTTCAACAGAAGAATTAAAAAAGCTATTTTTATTAAAACTCAATCAATTAAGAAGAATATGAAACTCAGTAGCAATCGATATGTCCTCTAGATTAACCAGGAAAGTCAATTTTTACCCCATCGACGACTGTACCGGAAATGAGACTTTGAACTGCAGTTAGGAGGTTTTCTATTGAAGTGACGAACTAAAAAAGATATTTTTAGTTGAAGTGAATCAATTCAGAAGAATATGAAATTCACTAGAGGTCAATATCTGATCTATATTGACCAGGAAAGTCAATTTTCTACCTATCGACTACTGTACCGGAAATGAGACTTTGACGTACAATAAGGTTTTCTGTAAAAGTGACCAACTAAAAAGGATATTTTTAGTTGAAGTGAATCAATTCAGAAGAATATGAAATTCACTAGAGGTCAATATCTGATCTATATTGACCAAGAAAGTCAATTTTCACCCTATCGACGACTGTACCGGAAATGAGACTTTAAAGTGCAATTAGAAGGTTTCCTGTTCAACAGAAGAATTAAAAAAGATATTTTTATTAAAACTCAATCAATTCAGAAGAATATGAAACTCACTAGCAGTTGATATGTCCTCTAGATTTACCAAGAAAGTCAATTTTCACCTATCGACGACTGTACCGGAAATGAGACTTTAAAGTGCAATTAGAAGGTTTCCTGTTCAACAGAAGAATTAAAAAAAGATATTTTTATTAAAACTCAATCAATTCAGAAGAATATGAAACTCACTAGCAGTTGATATGTCCTCTAGATTAACCAGGAAAGTCAATTTTTACCCCATCGACGACTGTACCGGAAATGAGACTTTGAACTGCAGTTAGGAGGTATCCTGTTCAAGTGACCGACTAAAAAACATATTTTTAGTTGAAGTGATTCAATTCAGAAGAATATGAAATTCAGTAGAGGTCAATATCTGATCTATATTTACCAAGAAAGTCAATTTTCACCCTATCGACGACTGTACCGGAAATGAGATTTCAAAGTGCGATTAGGTTTCCTGTTCAACAGAAGAATTAAAAAAGCTATTTTTATTAAAACTCAATCAATTAAGAAGAATATGAAACTCACTAGCAGTTGATATGTCCTCTAGATTTACCAGGAAAGTCAATTTTCACCCCATCGACGACTGTACCGGAAATGAAACTTTGGACTGCAGTTAGGAGGTTTTCTATTGAAGTGACGAACTAAAAAAGATATTTTTAGTTGAAGTGAGTCAATTGAGAAGAATATGAAATTCAGTAGAGGTCAATATCTGATCTATATTCACCAGGAAAGTCAATTTTCTACCTATCGACGACTGTACCGGAAATGAGACTTTGACGTGCAATAAGAAGGTTTTCTGTAAAAGTGACCAACTTAAAAAGATATTTTTATTAAAACTCAATCAATGAAAAAGAATATGGAACTCAGTAGAGGTCGATATCTGGTCTATATTCACCAGGAAAGTGAATTCTCATCCTATCGACGACTGTAGCGGAAATGAGACTTTGAACTACAGTTAGGAGGTATCCTGTTCAAGTGACGAACTAAAAAACATATTTTTAGTTGAAGTGATTCAATTCAGAAGAATATGAAATTCAGTAGAGGTCAATATCTGATCTATATTCACCAGGAAAGTCAATTTTCTACCTATCGACGACTGTACCGGAAATGAGATTTCAAAGTGCAATTAGAAGGTTTCCTGTTCAACAGAAGAATTAAAAAAGATATTTTTATTAAAACTCAATCAATTAAGAAGAATATGAAACTCAGTAGCAATCGATATGTCCTCTAGATTAACCAGGAAAGTCAATTTTCACCCCATCGACGACTGTACCGGAAATGAGACTTTGAACTGCAGTTAGGAGGTTTTCTATTGAAGTGACGAACTTAAAAAGATATTTTTAGTTGAAGTGAATCAATTCAGAAGAATATGAAATTCACTAGAGGTCAATATCTGATCTATATTCACCAGGAAAGTCAATTTTCTACCTATCGACGACTGTACCGGAAATGAGACTTTGACGTGCAATAAGAAGGTTTTCTGTAAAAGTGACCAACTTAAAAAGATATTTTTATTAAAACTCAATCAATGAAAAAGAATATGCAACTCAGTAGAGGTCGATATCTGGTCTATATTCACCAGGAAAGTCAATTTTTTACCTATCGACGACTGTAACGGAAATGAGACTTTGAACGTACAATTAGGAGGTTTCCTGTTCAAGTGACCAACTAAAAAAGCATATTTTTAGTTGAAGTGAATCAATTCCGAAGAATATGAAATTCAGTAGAGGTAATATCTGAAGTAGAGGTCAATATCTGATCTATATTTACCAGGAAAGTCAATTTTCTACCCTATCGACGACTGTACCGGAAATGAGACTTTGACGTGCAATTAGAAGGTTTTCTGTTCAAAAGTGACCAACTTAAAAAAGATATTTTTATTAAAACTCAATCAATGAAAAAGAATATGCAACTCAGTAGAGGTCGATATCTGGTCTATATTCACCAGGAAAGTGAATTCTCATCCTATCGACGACTGTAGCGGAAATGAGACTTTAAAGTGCAATTAGAAGGTTTCCTGTTCAACAGAAGAATTAAAAAAGATATTTTTATTAAATCTCAATCAATTAAGAAGAATATGAAACTCAGTAGCAATCGATATGTCCTCTAGATTAACCAGGATAGTGAATTTTTACCCCATCGACGACTGTACCGGAAATGAGACTTTGAACTGCAGTTAGGAGGTTTTCTATTGAAGTGACGAACTAAAAAAGATATTTTTAGTTGAAGTGAATCAATTCAGAAGAATATGAAATTCACTAGAGGTCAATATCTGATCTATATTCACCAGGAAAGTCAATTTTCTACCTATCGACGACTGTACCGGAAATGAGATTTCAAAGTGCGATTAGAAGGTTTCCTGTTCAACAGAAGAATTAAAAAAGCTATTTTTATTAAAACTCAATCAATTAAGAAGAATATGAAACTCAGTAGCAATCGATATGTCCTCTAGATTAACCAGGATAGTGAATTTTCAACCTATCGACAACTGTAACGGAAATGAGACTTTGAACTGCAGTTAGAAGGTTTTCTATCGAAGTGACCAACTAAAAAGGATATTTTTAGTTGAAGTGAATCAATCCAGAAGAATATGAAATTCAGTAGAGGTCAATATCTGATCTATATTCACCAGGAAAGTCAATTTTCTACCTATCGACGACTGTACCGGAAATGAGACTTTGACGTGCAATAAGAAGGTTTTCTGTAAAAGTGACCAACTTAAAAAGATATTTTTATTAAAACTCAATCAATGAAAAAGAATATGCAACTCAGTAGAGGTCGATATCTGGTCTATATTCACCAGGAAAGTGAATTCTCATCCTATCGACGACTGTAGCGGAAATGAGACTTTGAACTACAGTTAGGAGGTATCCTGTTCAAGTGACGAACTAAAAAACATATTTTTAGTTGAAGTGATTCAATTCAGAAGAATATGAAATTCAGTAGAGGTCAATATCTGATCTATATTCACCAGGAAAGTCAATTTTCTACCTATCGACGACTGTACCGGAAATGAGATTTCAAAGTGCAATTAGAAGGTTTCCTGTTCAACAGAAGAATTAAAAAAGATATTTTTATTAAAACTCAATCAATTAAGAAGAATATGAAACTCAGTAGCAATCGATATGCCCTCTAGATTAACCAGGATAGTGAATTTTTACCCCATCGACGACTGTAACGGAAATGAGACTTTGAACTGCAGTTAGGAGGTTTTCTATTGAAGTGACGAACTAAAAAAGATATTTTTAGTTGAAGTGAATCAATTCAGAAGAATATGAAATTCACTAGAGGTCAATATCTGATCTATATTGATCAGGAAAGTCAATTTTCTACCTATCGACGACTGTACCGGAAATGAGACTTTGACGTGCAATAAGGTTTTCTGTAAAAGTGACCAACTAAAAAGGATATTTTTAGTTGAAGTAAATCAATCCAGAATATGAAATTCAGTAGAGGTCAATATCTGATCTATATTTACCAAGAAAGTCAATTTTCACCCTATCGACGACTGTACCGGAAATGAGACTTTTAAGTGCAATTAGAAGGTTTCCTGTTCAACAGAAGAATTAAAAAAGATATTTTTATTAAAACTCAATCAATTCAGAAGAATATGAAACTCACTAGCAATCGATATGTCCTCTAGAATTACCAGGAAAGTAGATTTTCACCCCATCGACGACTGTACCGGAAATGAGACTTTGAACTGCAGTTAAGAGGTTTTCTATTGAAGTGACGAACTAAAAAAGACATTTTTGTTAAAACGCAATCAATTAAAAAGAATATGGAACTCAGTAGAGGTCGATATCTCCCCAAGAAACACCAGGAAAGTCAATTTTCACCCTATCGACGACTGTACCGACAATGAGACTTTGACGTTCAATTAGAAGGTTTTCTGTAGAAGAGACGAACTAAAAAAGATATTTCTATTAAAACTGAATCAATTGAGAAGATTATGGAACTCATTAGAGGTCGATATCCCGTCTATACTCAACCACAAAGTCAATTTTCACCCTACCGACGACTGTACCAGAAATGAGACATTGAAGTGCAGTTGGAAGGTTTTCTGTTGAAGTGACGAACTACAAAAGACATTTTTGTTAAAACTCAATCAATTAAAAAGAATATGGAACTCAGTAGCAATCGATATGTCCTCTAGATTAACCAGGAAAGTCAATTTTCACCCCATCGACAACTGTACCGGAAATGAGACTTTGGACTGCAGTTAGGAGGTTTTCTATTGAAGTGACGAACTAAAAAAGATATTTTTAGTTGAAGTGAGTCAATTGAGAAGAATATGAAATTCAGTAGAGGTCAATATCTGATCTATATTCACCAGGAAAGTCAATTTTCTACCTATCGATGACTGTACCAGAAATGAGACTTAAAGTGCAATTAGAAGGTTTCCTGTTCAACAGAAGAATTAAAAAAGATATTTTTATTAAAACTCAATCAATTAAGAAGAATATGAAACTCAGTAGCAATCGATATGTCCTCTAGATTAACCAGGAAAGTCAATTTTTACCCCATCGACGACTGTAACGGAAATGAGACTTTGAACTGCAGTTAGGAGGTTTTCTATTGAAGTGACGAACTAAAAAAGATATTTTTAGTTGAAGTGAATCAATTCAGAAGAATATGAAATTCACTAGAGGTCAATATCTGATCTATATTGACCAGGAAAGTCAATTTTCTACCTATCGACTACTGTACCGGAAATGAGACTTTGACGTACAATAAGGTTTTCTGTAAAAGTGACCAACTAAAAAGGATATTTTTAGTTGAAGTGAATCAATCCAGAAGAATATGAAATTCAGTAGAGGTCAATATCTGATCTATATTTACCAAGAAAGTCAATTTTCACCCTATCGACGACTGTACCGGAAATGAGATTTTAAAGTGCAATTAGAAGGTTTCCTGTTCAACAGAAGAATTAAAAAAGATATTTTTATTAAAACTCAATCAAATCAGAAGAATATGAAACTCACTAGCAGTTGATTTGTCCTCTAGATTAACCAAGAAAGTTAATTTTCACCCTATCGACGACTGTACCGGAAATGAGATTTTAAAGTGCAATTAGAAGGTTTCCTGTTCAACAGAAGAATTAAAAAAGATATTTTTATTAAAACTCAATCAAATCAGAAGAATATGAAACTCACTAGCAGTTGATATGTCCTCTAGATTTACCAGGAAAGTCAATTTTTACCCCATCGACGACTGTAACGGAAATGAGACTTTGAACTGCAGTTAGAAGGTTTTCTATTGAAGTGACGAACTAAAAAAGATATTTTTAGTTGAAGTGAATCAATTCAGAAGAATATGAAATTCACTAGAGGTCAATATCTGATCTATATTGACCAGGAAAGTCAATTTTCTACCTATCGACTACTGTACCGGAAATGAGACTTTGACGTACAATAAGGTTTTCTGTAAAAGTGACCAACTAAAAAAGATATTTTTAGTTGAAGTGAATCAATCCAGAAGAATATGAAATTCAGTAGAGGTAAATATCTGATCTATATTCACCAGGAAAGTCAATTTTCTACCTATCGACGACTGTACCGGAAATGAGACTTTGACGTGCAATAGAGGTTTTCTGTAAAAGTGACCAACTAAAAAGGATATTTTTAGTTGAAGTCAATCAATTCAGAAGAATATGAAATTCACTAGAGGTCAATATCTGATCTATATTGACCAGGAAAGTCAATTTTCACCCTATCGACGACTGTACCGGAAATGAGACTTTAAAGTGCAATTAGAAGGTTTCCTGTTCAACAGAAGAATTAAAAAAGATATTTTTATTAAAACTGAATCAATTCAGAAGAATATGAAACTCACTAGCAGTTGATATGTCCTCTAGATTTACCAAGAAAGTCAATTTTCACCCTATCGACGACTGTACCGGAAATGAGACTTTAAAGTGCAATTAGAAGGTTTCCTGTTCAACAGAAGAATTAAAAAAGATATTTTTATTAAAACTCAATCAATTAAGAAGAATATGAAACTCAGTAGCAATCGATATGTCCTCTAGATTAACCAGGAAAGTCAATTTTCAGCCCATCGACGACTGTACCGGGAATGAGACTTTGAACTGCAGTTAGGAGGTTTTCTATTGAAGTGACGAACTAAAAAAAATATTTTTAGTTAAAGTAAATGAATTCAGAAGAATATGAAATTCAGTAGAGGTAAATATCTGATCTATATTCACCAGGAAAGTCAATTTTCTACCTATCGACGACTGAACCGGAAATGAGACTTTGACGTGCAATTAGAAGGTTTTCTGTCAAAAGTGACCAACTAAAAAGGATATTTTTAGTTGAAGCTGAATCAATCCATAAGAATATTATATTCATTAGAGGTCAATATCTTATCTATATTCACCAGGAAAGTCAATTTTCTACCTATCGACGACTGTACCGGAAATGAGACTTTGAACTGCAGTTAGAAGGTTTTATATAAAAGTGACGAACTAAAAAAGATATTTTTATTAGAACTAAATCAATTAAGAAGAATATGAAATTCAGTAGAGGTCAATATCTGATCTATATTCACCAGGAAAGTCAATTTTCTACCTATCGACGACTGTACCGGAAATGAGACTTAAAGTGCAATTAGAAGTTTTCCTGTTCAACAGAAGAATTAAAAAAGCTATTTTTATTAAAACTCAATCAATTAAGAAGAATATGAAACTCAGTAGCAATCGATATGTCCTCTAGATTTACCAGGAAAGTCAATTTTCAACCTATCGACAACTGTAACGGAAATGAGACTTTGAACTGCAGTTAGAAGGTTTTCTATCGAAGTGACGAACTAAAAAGGATATTTTTAGTTGAAGTGAATCAATTCAGAAGAATATGAAATTCACTAGAGGTCAATATCTGATCTATATTCACCAGGAAAGTCAATTTTCTACCTATCGACGACTGTACCGGAAATGAGACTTTGACGTGCAATAAGAAGGTTTTCTGTAAAAGTGACCAACTTAAAAAGATATTTTTATTAAAACTCAATCAATGAAAAAGAATATGGAACTCAGTAGAGGTCGATATCTGGTCTATATTCACCAGGAAAGTCAATTTTCGCACTATCGACGACTGTAGCGGAAATGAGACTTTGGACTGCAGTTAGGAGGTTTTCTATTGAAGTGACGAACTAAAAAAGATATTTTTAGTTGAAGTGAATCAATTCAGAAGAATATGAAATTCACTAGAGGTCAATATCTGATCTATATTGACCAGGAAAGTCAATTTTCTACCTATCGACGACTGTACCGGAAATGAGACTTTGACGTGCAATAAGGTTTTCTGTAAAAGTGACCAACTAAAAAGGATATTTTTAGTTGAAGTGAATCAATCCAGAAGAATATGAAATTCAGTGGAGGTCAATATCTGGTCTATATTCACCAAGAAAGTCAATTTTCACCCTATCGACGACTGTACCGGAAATGAGACTTTAAAGTGCAATTAGAAGGTTTCCTGTTCAACAGAAGAATTAAAAAAGATATTTTTATTAAAACTCAATCAATTCAGAAGAATATGAAACTCACTAGCAGTTGATATGTCCTCTAGATTTACCAAGAAAGTCAATTTTCACCCTATCGACGACTGTACCGGAAATGAGACTTTAAAGTGCAATTAGAAGGTTTCCTGTTCAACAGAAGAATTAAAAAAGATATTTTTATTAAAACTCAATCAATTCAGAAGAATATGAAACTCAGTAGCAATCGATATGTCCTCTAGATTAACCAGGAAAGTCAATTTTTACCCCATCGACGACTGTACCGGAAATGAGACTTTGAACTGCAGTTAGGAGGTTTTCTATTGAAGTGACGAACTAAAAAAGATATTTTTAGTTGAAGTGAATCAATTCAGAAGAATATGAAATTCACTAGAGGTCAATATCTGATCTATATTGACCAGGAAAGTCAATTTTCTACCTATTGACTACTGTACCGGAAATGAGACTTTGACGTACAATAAGGTTTTCTGTAAAAGTGACCAACTAAAAAGGATGTTTTTAGTTGAAGTGAATCAATCCAGAAGAATATGAAATTCAGTGGAGGTAAATATCTGGTCTATATTCACCAGGAAAGTCAATTTTCTACCTATCGACGACTGTACCGGAAATGAGACTTTGACGTACAATAAGAAGGTTTTCTGTAAAAGTGACCAACTTAAAAAGATATTTTTATTAAAACTCAATCAATGAAAAAGAATATGCAACTCAGTAGAGGTCGATATCTGGTCTATATTCACCAGGAAAGTCAATTTTCTACCTATCGATGACTGTACCGGAAATGAGACTTAAAGTGCAATTAGAAGTTTTCCTGTTCAACAGAAGAATTAAAAAAGCTATTTTTATTAAAACTCAATCAATTAAGAAGAATATGAAACTCAGTAGCAATCGATATGTCCTCTAGATTAACCAGGAAAGTCAATTTTTACCCCATCGACGACTGTACCGGAAATGAGACTTTGAACTGCAGTTAGGAGGTTTTCTATTGAAGTGACGAACTAAAAAGATATTTTTAGTTGAAGTGAATCAATTCAGAAGAATATGAAATTCACTAGAGGTCAATATCTGATCTATATTGACCAGGAAAGTCAATTTTCTACCTATCGACGACTGTACCGGAAATGAGATTTCAAAGTGCAATTAGAAGGTTTCCTGTTCAACAGAAGAATTAAAAAAGATATTTTTATTAAAACTCAATCAATTAAGAAGAATATGAAACTCAGTAGCAATCGATATGTCCTCTAGATTAACCAGGAAAGTCAATTTTCAACCTATCGACAACTGTAACGGAAATGAGACTTTGAACTGCAGTTAGAAGGTTTTCTATCGAAGTGACGAACTAAAAAGGATATTTTTAGTTGAAGTAAATTAATTTAGAAGAATATGGAAGTCAGTAGAGGTCAATATCTGATCTATATATCGACCAGGAAAGTCAATTTTCTACCTATCGACGACTGTACCGGAAATGAGACTTTGACGTGCAATAAGAAGGTTTTCTGTAGAAGTGACCAACTTAAAAAGGATATTTTTAGTTGAAGCTGAATCAATGCAGAAGAATATGCAACTCAGTAGAGGTCGATATCTGGTCTATATTCACCAGGAAAGTCAATTTTCTACCTATCGACGACTGTACCGGAAATGAGACTTTGACGTGCAATAAGAAGGTTTTCTGTAAAAGTGACCAACTTAAAAAGATATTTTTATTAAAACTCAATCAATGAAAAAGAATATGCAACTCAGTAGAGGTCGATATCTGGTCTATATTCACCAGGAAAGTCAATTTTCTACCTATCGATGACTGTACCGGAAATGAGACTTAAAGTTCAATTAGAAGTTTTCCTGTTCAACAGAAGAATTAAAAAAGATATTTTTATTAAAACTCAATCAATTAAGAAGAATATGAAACTCAGTAGCAATCGATATGTCTTCTAGATTTACCAGGAAAGTCAATTTTCAACCTATCGACAACTGTAACGGAAATGAGACTTTGAACTGCAGTTAGAAGGTTTTCTATCGAAGTGACGAACTAAAAAGGATATTTTTAGTTGAAGTGAATCAATTCAGAAGAATATGAAATTCACTAGAGGTCAATATCTGATCTATATTCACCAGGAAAGTCAATTTTCTACCTATCGACGACTGTACCGGAAATGAGACTTTGACGTGCAATAAGAAGGTTTTCTGTAAAAGTGAGCAACTTAAAAAGATATTTTTATTAAAACTCAATCAATGAAAAAGAATATGGAACTCAGTAGAGGTCGATATCTGGTCTATATTCACCAGGAAAGTCAATTTTCTACCTATCGACGACTGTAGCGGAAATGAGACTTTGAACTACAGTTAGGAGGTATCCTGTTCAAGTGACGAACTAAAAAACATATTTTTAGTTGAAGTGATTCAATTCAGAAGAATATGAAATTCAGTAGAGGTCAATATCTGATCTATATTGACCAAGAAAGTCAATTTTCACCCTATCGACGACTGTACCGGAAATGAGATTTCAAAGTGCAATTAGAAGGTTTCCTGTTCAACAGAAGAATTAAAAAAGATATTTTTATTAAAACTCAATCAATTAAGAAGAATATGAAACTCAGTAGCAATCGATATGTCCTCTAGATTTACCAGGAAAGTCAATTTTCACCCCATCGACGACTGTACCGGAAATGAGACTTTGAACTGCAGTTAGGAGGTTTTCTATTGAAGTGACGAACTAAAAAAGGTATTTTTAGTTAAAGTGAATCAATTGAGAAGAATATGAAATTCAGTAGAGGTCAATATCTGATCTATATTCACCAGGAAAGTCAATTTTCTACCTATCGACGACTGTACCGGAAATGAGACTTTGACGTGCAATAAGAAGGTTTTCTGTAAAAGTGACCAACTTAAAAAGATATTTTTATTAAAACTCAATCAATGAAAAAGAATATGCAACTCAGTAGAGGTCAATATCGATCTATATTCAGCAGGAAAGTCAATGAATTTCCTACCTATCGACGACTGTAGCGGAAATGAGACTTTGAACTACAGTTAGGAGGTATCCTGTTCAAGTGACCGACTAAAAAACATATTTTTAGTTGAAGTGATTCAATTCAGAAGAATATGAAATTCAGTAGAGGTCAATATCTGATCTATATTCACCAGGAAAGTCAATTTTCTACCTATCGACGACTGTACCGGAAATGAGATTTCAAAGTGCGATTAGAAGGTTTTCTATCGAAGTGACGAACTAAAAAGGATATTTTTATTAAAACTCAATCAATTAAGAAGAATATGAAACTCACTAGCAGTTGATATGTCCTCTAGATTTACCAAGAAAGTCAATTTTCACCCTATCGACGACTGTACCAGAAATGAGACTTTGAACTGCAGTTAGGAGGTTTTCTATTGAAGTGACGAACTAAAAAAGATATTTTTAGTTGAAGTGAGTCAATTGAGAAGAATATGAAATTCAGTAGAGGTCAATATCTGATCTATATTCACCAGGAAAGTCAATTTTCTACCTTGCGACGACTGTACCGGAAATGAGACTTTGACGTGCAATAAGAAGGTTTTCTGTAAAAGTGACCAACTTAAAAAGATATTTTTATTAAAACTCAATCAATGAAAAAGAATATGCAACTCAGTAGAGGTCGATATCTGGTCTATATTCACCAGGAAAGTGAATTCTCATCCTATCGACGACTGTAGCGGAAATGAGACTTTGAACTACAGTTAGGAGGTATCCTGTTCAAGTGACGAACTAAAAAACATATTTTTAGTTGAAGTGATTCAATTCAGAAGAATATGAAATTCAGTAGAGGTCAATATCTGATCTATATTCACCAGGAAAGTCAATTTTCTACCTATCGACGACTGTACCGGAAATGAGATTTCAAAGTGCAATTAGAAGGTTTCCTGTTCAACAGAAGAATTAAAAAAGATATTTTTATTAAAACTCAATCAATTAAGAAGAATATGAAACTCAGTAGCAATCGATATGTCCTCTAGATTAACCAGGATAGTGAATTTTTACCCCATCGACGACTGTACCGGAAATGAGACTTTGAACTGCAGTTAGGAGGTTTTCTATTGAAGTGACGAACTAAAAAAGATATTTTTAGTTGAAGTGAATCAATTCAGAAGAATATGAAATTCACTAGAGGTCAATATCTGATCTATATTGACCAGGAAAGTCAATTTTCTACCTATCGACGACTGTACCGGAAATGAGACTTTTGAATGCTTAAAGTGTCAACAGAAGGATATTTTTATTGAAGTAATCAATCCAGAATATGAAACTCAGTAGAGTCGATATCCTCTAATTTACCAAGAAAGTCAATTTTCACCCTATCGACGACTGTACCGGAAATGAGACTTAAGTGCAATTAGAAGGTTTCTGTTCAACAGAAGAATTAAAAGATATTTTATTAAAACTCAATCAATTCAGAAGAATATGAAACTCACTAGCAATCGATATGTCCTCTAGATTTACCAAGAAAGTCAATTTTCACCCCATCGACGACTGTACCGGAAATGAGACATTGAAGTGCAGTTGGAAGGTTTTCTGTTGAAGTGACGAACTACAAAAGACATTTTTGTTAAAACTCAATCAATTAAAAAGAATATGGAACTCAGCAGAGGTCGATATCTCCCCAAGAAACACCAGGAGAGTCAATTTTCACCCTATCGACGACTGTACCGACAATGAGACTTTTACGTTCAATTAGGTTTTCTGTAAAAGAGACGAACTAAAAAAGATATTTCTATTAAAACTGAATCAATTGAGAAGATTATGGAACTCATTAGAGGTCGATATCCTGATCTATACTCAACCACGAAAGTCAATTTTCTACCCTATCGACGACTGTACCGGAAATGAGACATTGAAGTGCAATTAGAAGGTTTCCTGTTCAACAGTGACGAATTAAAAAAGATATTTTTATTAAAACTCAATCAATTAAGAAGAATATGAAACTCAGTAGCAATCGATATGTCCTCTAGATTAACCAGGAAAGTCAATTTTCACCCCATCGACGACTGTACCGGAAATGAGACTTTGAACTGCAGTTAGAAGGTTTTCTATCGAAGTGACGAACTAAAAAGGATATTTTTAGTTGAAGTGAATCAATTGAGAAGAATATGAAATTCAGTAGAGGTCAATATCTGATCTATATTCACCAGGAAAGTCAATTTTCTACCTATCGACGACTGTACCGGAAATGAGACTTTGACGTGCAATAAGAAGGTTTTCTGTTCAAAAGGACCAACTTAAAAAGACATTTTTGTTAAAACTCAATCAATTAAAAAGAATATGGAACTCAGTAGAGGTCGATATCTGGTCTATATTCACCAGGAATGTCAATTTTCGCACTATCGACGACTGTAGCAGAAATGAGACTTTGAACTGCAGTTAGGTTTTCTATTGAAGTGACGAACTAAAAACGATATTTTTAGTTGAAGTGAATCAATTCAGAAGAATATGAAATTCACTAGAGGTCAATATCTGATCTATATTGACCAGGAAAGTCAATTTTCTACCTATCGACTACTGTACCGGAAATGAGACTTTGACGTACAATAAGGTTTTCTGTAAAAGTGACCAACTAAAAAGGATATTTTTAGTTGAAGTGAATCAATCCAGAAGAATATGAAATTCAGTAGAGGTCAATATCTGATCTATATTTACCAAGAAAGTCAATTTTCACCCTATCGACGACTGTACCGGAAATGAGACTTTAAAGTGCAATTAGAAGGTTTCCTGTTCAACAGAAGAATTAAAAAAGATATTTTTATTAAAACTCAATCAATTCAGAAGAATATGAAACTCACTAGCAGTTGATATGTCCTCTAGATTTACCAAGAAAGTCAATTTTCACCCTATCGACGACTGTACCGGAAATGAGACTTTAAAGTGCAATTAGAAGGTTTCCTGTTCAACAGAAGAATTAAAAAAGATATTTTTATTAAAACTCAATCAATTAAGAAGAATATGAAACTCAGTAGCAATCGATATGTCCTCTAGATTAACCAGGAAAGTCAATTTTTACCCCATCGACGACTGTACCGGAAATGAGACTTTGAACTGCAGTTAGGAGGTTTTCTATTGAAGTGACGAACTAAAAAAGATATTTTTAGTTGAAGTGAATCAATTCAGAAGAATATGAAATTCACTAGAGGTCAATATCTGATCTATATTGATCAGGAAAGTCAATTTTCTACCTATTGACTACTGTACCGGAAATGAGACTTTGACGTACAATAAGGTTTTCTGTAAAAGTGACCAACTAAAAAAGATATTTTTAGTTGAAGTGAATCAATTCAGAAGAATATGAAATTCAGTAGAGGTAAATATCTGATCTATATTCACCAGGAAAGTCAATTTTCTACCTATCGACGACTGAACCGGAAATGAGACTTTGACGTGCAATAAGAAGGTTTTCTGTAAAAGTGAGCAACTTAAAAAGATATTTTTATTAAAACTCAATCAATGAAAAAGAATATGCAACTCAGTAGAGGTCGATATCTGGTCTATATTCACCAGGAAAGTCAATTTTCTACCTATCGATGACTGTACCGGAAATGAGACTTAAAGTGCAATTAGAAGTTTTCCTGTTCAACAGAAGAATTAAAAAAGCTATTTTTATTAAAACTCAATCAATTAAGAAGAATATGAAACTCAGTAGCAATCGATATGTCCTCTAGATTAACCAGGATAGTGAATTTTTACCCCATCGACGACTGTAGCAGAAATGAGACTTTGAACTGCAGTTAGGTTTTCTATTGAAGTGAGGAACTAAAAACGATATTTTTAGTTGAAGGGAATCAATTCAGAAGAATATGATATTCAGTAGAGGTCAATATCTGATCTATATTGACCAGGAAAGTCAATTTTCTACCTATCGACGACTGTACCGGAAATGAGATTTCAAAGTGCAATTAGAAGGTTTCCTGTTCAACAGAAGAATTAAAAAAGATATTTTTATTAAAACTCAATCAATTAAGAAGAATATGAAACTCAGTAGCAATCGATATGTCCTCTAGATTAACCAGGAAAGTCAATTTTCTACCTATCGACGACTGTACCGGAAATGAGACTTTGAACTGCAGTTAGAAGGTTTTCTATCGAAGTGACGAACTAAAAAGGATATTTTTAGTTGAAGTGAATCAATTGAGAAGAATATGAAATTCAGTAGAGGTCAATATCTGATCTATATTCACCAGGAAAGTCAATTTTCTACCTATCGACGACTGTACCGGAAATGAGACTTTGACGTGCAATAAGAAGGTTTTCTGTAAAAGTGACCAACTTAAAAAGATATTTTTATTAAAACTCAATCAATGAAAAAGAATATGGAACTCAGTAGAGGTCGATATCTGGTCTATATTCACCAGGAAAGTCAATTTTCTACCTATCGATGACTGTACCGGAAATGAGACTTAAAGTGCAATTAGAAGTTTTCCTGTTCAACAGAAGAATTAAAAAAGCTATTTTTATTAAAACTCAATCAATTAAGAAGAATATGAAACTCAGTAGCAATCGATATGTCCTCTAGATTTACGAGGAAAGTCAATTTTCAACCTATCGACAACTGTAACGGAAATGAGACTTTGAACTGCAGTTAGAAGGTTTTCTATCGAAGTGACCAACTAAAAAGGATATTTTTAGTTAAAGTGAATCAATCCAGAAGAATATGAAATTCAGTAGAGGTCAATATCTGATCTATATTCACCAGGAAAGTCAATTTTCTACCTATCGACGACTGAACCGGAAATGAGACTTTGACGTGCAATAAGAAGGTTTTCTGTAAAAGTGAGCAACTTAAAAAGATATTTTTATTAAAACTATATCTATTAAAAAGAATATGGAACTCAGTAGAGGTCGATATCTGGTCTATATTCACCAGGAATGTCAATTTTCGCACTATCGACGACTGTACCGGAAATGAGACTTCAAAGTGCAATTAGAAGTTTTCCTGTTCAACAGAAGAATTAAAAAAGCTATTTTTATTAAAACTCAATCAATTAAGAAGAATATGAAACTCAGTAGCAATCGATATGCCCTCTAGATTTACCAGGATAGTGAATTTTCACCCCATCGACGACTGTACCGGAAATGAGACTTTGAACTGCAGTTAGAAGGTTTTCTATCGAAGTGACGAACTAAAAAGGATATTTTTAGTTGAAGTGAATCAATTCAGAAGAATATGAAATTCACTAGAGGTCAATATCTGATCTATATTCACCAGGAAAGTCAATTTTCTACCTATCGACGACTGTAGCAGAAATGAGACTTTGACGTGCAATAAGAAGGTTTTCTGTAAAAGTGACCAACTTAAAAAGATATTTTTATTAAAACTCAATCAATGAAAAAGAATATGGAACTCAGTAGAGGTCGATATCTGGTCTATATTCACCAGGAAAGTCAATTTTCGCACTATCGACGACTGTAGCGGAAATGAGACTTTGAACTACAGTTAGGAGGTATCCTGTTCAAGTGACCGACTAAAAAACATATTTTTAGTTGAAGTGATTCAATTCAGAAGAATATGAAATTCAGTAGAGGTCAATATCTGATCTATATTTACCAAGAAAGTCAATTTTCACCCTATCGACGACTGTACCGGAAATGAGACTTTCAAAGTGCAATTAGAAGGTTTCCTGTTCAACAGAAGAATTAAAAAAGATATTTTTATTAAAACTCAATCAATTAAGAAGAATATTAAACTCAGTAGCAATCGATATGTCCTCTAGATTTACCAGGAAAGTCAATTTTCACCCCATCGACGACTGTACCGGAAATGAGACTTTGGACTGCAGTTAGGAGGTTTTCTATTGAAGTGACGAACTAAAAAAGATATTTTTAGTTGAAGTGAGTCAATTGAGAAGAATATGAAATTCAGTAGAGGTCAATATCTGATCTATATTCACCAGGAAAGTCAATTTTCTACCTATCGACGACTGTACCGGAAATGAGACTTTGACGTGCAATAAGAAGGTTTTCTGTAAAAGTGACCAACTTAAAAAGATATTTTTATTAAAACTCAATCAATGAAAAAGAATATGGAACTCAGTAGAGGTCGATATCTGGTCTATATTCACCAGGAAAGTGAATTCTCATCCTATCGACGACTGTAGCGGAAATGAGACTTTGAACTACAGTTAGGAGGTATCCTGTTCAAGTGACGAACTAAAAAACATATTTTTAGTTGAAGTGATTCAATTCAGAAGAATATGAAATTCAGTAGAGGTCAATATCTGATCTATATTCACCAGGAAAGTCAATTTTCTACCTATCGACGACTGTACCGGAAATGAGATTTCAAAGTGCAATTAGAAGGTTTCCTGTTCAACAGAAGAATTAAAAAAGATATTTTTATTAAAACTCAATCAATTAAGAAGAATATGAAACTCAGTAGCAATCGATATGTCCTCTAGATTAACCAGGATAGTGAATTTTTACCCCATCGACGACTGTACCGGAAATGAGACTTTGGACTGCAGTTAGGAGGTTTTCTATTGAAGTGACGAACTAAAAAAGATATTTTTAGTTGAAGTGAATCAATCCAGAAGAATATGAAATTCAGTAGAGGTCAATATCTGATCTATATTCACCAGGAAAGTCAATTTTCTACCTATCGACGACTGTACCGGAAATGAGACTTTAAAGTGCAATTAGAAGGTTTCCTGTTCAACAGAAGAATTAAAAAAGATATTTGTATTAAAACTCAATCAATTAAGAAGAATATGAAACTCAGTAGCAATCGATATGCCCTCTAGATTAACCAGGATAGTGATTTTTCACCCCATCGACGACTGTACCGGAAATGAGACTTTGAACTGCAGTTAGGAGGTTTTCTATTGAAGTGACGAACTAAAAAAGATATTTTTAGTTGAAGTGAATCAATTCAGAAGAATATGAAATTCACTAGAGGTCAATATCTGATCTATATTGACCAGGAAAGTCAATTTTCTACCTATCGACGACTGTACCGGAAATGAGACTTTGACGTGCAATAAGGTTTTCTGTAAAAGTGACCAACTAAAAAGGATATTTTTAGTTGAAGTGAATCAATCCAGAGATATGAAATTCAGTAGAGGTCGATATCTGGTCTATATTCACCAAGAAAGTCAATTTTCACCCTATCGACGACTGTACCGGAAATGAGACTTTTAACTGCACTTAGGAGGTTTACTGTTGAACTGAAGAAATAAAAAAGGTATTTTTAGTAAAAGTCAATCAATTGAGAAGAATATGAAACTCACTAGCAATCGATATGTCCTCTAGAATTACCAGGAAAGTAGATTTTCACCCCATCGACGACTGTACCGGAAATGAGACTTTGAACTGCAGTTAGGTTTTCTATTGAAGTGACGAACTAAAAAAGATATTTTTAGTTGAAGTGAGTCAATTGAGAAGAATATGAAATTCAGTAGAGGTCAATATCTGATCTATATTCACCAGGAAAGTCAATTTTCTACCTATCGACGACTGTACCGGAAATGAGATTTCAAAGTGCAATTAGAAGGTTTCCTGTTCAACAGAAGAATTAAAAAAGATATTTTTATTAAAACTCAATCAATTAAGAAGAATATGAAACTCAGTAGCAATCGATATGTCCTCTAGATTAACCAGGATAGTGAATTTTTACCCCATCGACGACTGTACCGGAAATGAGACTTTGAACTGCAGTTAGGAGGTTTTCTATTGAAGTGACGAACTAAAAAAGATATTTTTAGTTGAAGTGAATCAATTCAGAAGAATATGAAATTCACTAGAGGTCAATATCTGATCTATATTGACCAGGAAAGTCAATTTTCTACCTATCGACGACTGTACCGGAAATGAGACTTTGACGTGCAATAAGGTTTTCTGTAAAAGTGACCAACTAAAAAGGATATTTTTAGTTGAAGTGAATCAATCCAGAAGAATATGAAATTCACTAGAGGTCAATATCTGATCTATATTCACCAAGAAAGTCAATTTTCACCCTATCGACGACTGTACCGGAAATGAGACTTTAAAGTGCAATTAGAAGGTTTCCTGTTCAACAGAAGAATTAAAAAAGATATTTTTATTAAAACTCAATCAATTAAGAAGAATATGAAACTCAGTAGCAATCGATATGTCCTCTAGATTAACCAGGAAAGTCAATTTTTACCCCATCGACGACTGTACCGGAAATGAGACTTTGAACTGCAGTTAGGAGGTTTTCTATTGAAGTGACGAACTAAAAAAGATATTTTTAGTTAAAGTGAATCAATTGAGAAGAATATGAAATTCAGTAGAGGTCAATATCTGATCTATATTCACCAGGAAAGTCAGTTTTCTACCTATCGACGACTGTACCGGAAATGAGATTTCAAAGTGCAATTAGAAGGTTTCCTGTTCAACAGAAGAATTAAAAAAGATATTTTTATTAAAACTCAATCAATTAAGAAGAATATGAAACTCAGTAGCAATCGATATGTCCTCTAGATTAACCAGGAAAGTCAATTTTTACCCCATCGACGACTGTACCGGAAATGAGACTTTGAACTGCAGTTAGGAGGTTTTCTATTGAAGTGACGAACTAAAAAAGATATTTTTAGTTGAAGTGAATCAATTCAGAAGAATATGAAATTCACTAGAGGTCAATATCTGATCTATATTGACCAGGAAAGTCAATTTTCTACCTATCGACGACTGTACCGGAAATGAGACTTTGACGTACAATAAGGTTTTCTGTAAAAGTGACCAACTACAAAGGATATTTTTAGTTGAAGTGATTCAATTCAGAAGAATATGAAATTCAGTAGAGGTCAATATCTGGTCTATATTCACCAGGAAAGTGAATTCTCATCCTATCGACGACTGTAGCGGAAATGAGACTTTAAAGTGCAATTAGAAGGTTTCCTGTTCAACAGAAGAATTAAAAAAGATATTTTTATTAAATCTCAATCAATTCAGAAGAATATGAAACTCACTAGCAGTTGATATGTCCTCTAGATTTACCAAGAAAGTCAATTTTCACCCTATCGACGACTGTACCGGAAATGAGACTTTAAAGTGCAATTAGAAGGTTTCCTGTTCAACAGAAGAATTAAAAAAGATATTTTTATTAAAACTCAATGAATTAAAAAGAATATGGAAGTCAGTAGAGGTCAATATCTGATCTATATTCACCAGGAAAGTCAATTTTCTACCTATCGACGACTGTACCGGAAATGAGACTTTGACGTGCAATAAGAAGGTTTTCTGTAAAAGTGAGCAACTTAAAAAGATATTTTTATTAAAACTCAATGAATTAAAAAGAATATGGAAGTCAGTAGAGGTCAATATCTGATCTATATTCACCAGGAAAGTCAATTTTCTACCTATCGACGACTGTACCGGAAATGAGATTTCAAAGTGCGATTAGAAGGTTTCCTGTTCAACAGAAGAATTAAAAAAGCTATTTTTATTAAAACTCAATCAATTAAGAAGAATATGAAACTCAGTAGCAATCGATATGTCCTCTAGATTAACCAGGATAGTGAATTTTTACCCCATCGACGACTGTACCGGAAATGAGACTTTGAACTGCAGTTAGGAGGTTTTCTATTGAAGTGACGAACTAAAAAAGATATTTTTAGTTGAAGTGAATCAATTCAGAAGAATATGAAATTCACTAGAGGTCAATATCTGATCTATATTGACCAGGAAAGTCAATTTTCTACCTATCGACGACTGTACCGGAAATGAGACTTTGACGTGCAATAAGGTTTTCTGTAAAAGTGACCAACTAAAAAGGATATTTTTAGTTGAAGTAAATCAATCCAAAGAATATGAAATTCAGTAGAGGTCAATATCTGATCTATATTTACCATGAAAGTCAATTTTCTCCCTATCGACGACTGTACCGGAAATGAGATTTTAAAGTGCAATTAGAAGGTTTCCTGTTCAACAGAAGAATTAAAAAAGATATTTTTATTAAAACTCAATCAATTCAGAAGAATATGAAACTCACTAGCAATCGATATGTCCTCTAGAATTACCAGGAAAGTAGATTTTCACCCCATCGACGACTGTACCGGAAATGAGACTTTGAACTGCAGTTAAGAGGTTTTCTATTGAAGTGACGAACTAAAAAAGATATTTTTAGTTGAAACTCAATCAATTAAAAAGAAGATGGAAATCAGTAGAGGTCGATATCTACCCTAGAAACACCAGGAAAGTCAATTTTCTACCCTATCGACGACTGTACCGACAATGAAACTTTGACGTTCAATTAGAAGGTTTTCTGTAGAAGAGACGAACTAAAAAAAGATATTTCTATTAAAACTGAATCAATTGATAAGATTAAGGAATTCATTAGAGGTCGATATCCCGTCTATACTCAACCACAAAGGTAATTTTCACCCTACCGACGACTGTACCAGAAATGAGACATTGAAGTGCAGTTGGAAGGTTTTCTGTTGAAGTGACGAACTACAAAAGACATTTTTATTAAAACTCAATCAATTAAGAAGAATATGAAACTCAGTAGCAATCGATATGTCCTCTAGATTAACCAGGAAAGTCAATTTTCACCCCATCGACAACTGTACCGGAAATGAGACTTTGGACTGCAGTTAGGAGGTTTTCTATTGAAGTGACGAACTAAAAAAGATATTTTTAGTTGAAGTGAGTCAATTGAGAAGAATATGAAATTCAGTAGAGGTCAATATCTGATCTATATTCACCAGGAAAGTCAATTTTCTACCTATCGATGACTGTACCGGAAATGAGACTTAAAGTGCAATTAGAAGGTTTCCTGTTCAACAGAAGAATTAAAAAAGATATTTTTATTAAAACTCAATCAATTAAGAAGAATATGAAACTCAGTAGCAATCGATATGTCCTCTAGATTTACCAGGAAAGTCAATTTTCACCCCATCGACGACTGTACCGGAAATGAGACTTTGGACTGCAGTTAGGAGGTTTTCTATTGAAGTGACGAACTAAAAAAGACATTTTTGTTAAAACGCAATCAATTAAAAAGAATATGGAACTCAGTAGAGGTCGATATCTCCCCAAGAAACACCAGGAAAGTCAATTTTCACCCTATCGACGACTTTACCGACAATGAGACTTTGACGTTCAATTAGAAGGTTTTCTGTAGAAGAGACGAACTAAAAAAGATATTTCTATTAAAACTGAATCAATTGAGAAGATTATGGAACTCATTAGAGGTCGATATCCCGTCTATACTCAACCACAAAGTCAATTTTCACCCTACCGACGACTGTACCAGAAATGAGACATTGAAGTGCAGTTGGAAGGTTTTCTGTTGAAGTGACGAACTACAAAAGACATTTTTGTTAAAACTCAATCAATTAAAAAGAATATGGAACTCAGTAGCAATCGATATGTCCTCTAGATTAACCAGGAAAGTCAATTTTTACCCCATCGACGACTGTACCGGAAATGAGACTTTGAACTGCAGTTAGGAGGTTTTCTATTGAAGTGACGAACTTAAAAAGATATTTTTAGTTGAAGTGAATCAATTCAGAAGAATATGAAATTCACTAGAGGTCGATATCTGATCTATATTCACCAGGAAAGTGAATTCTCATACCTATCGAAGACTGTACCGGAAATGAGATTTTAAAGTGCAATTAGAAGGTTTCCTGTTCAACAGAAGAATTAAAAAAGATATTTTTATTAAAACTCAATCAATTAAGAAGAATATGAAACTCAGTAGCAATCGATATGTCCTCTAGATTTACCAGGAAAGTCAATTTTCAACCTATCGACAACTGTAACGGAAATGAGACTTTGAACTGCAGTTAGAAGGTTTTCTATCGAAGTGACGAACTAAAAAGGATATTTTTAGTTGAAGTGAGTCAATTGAGAAGAATATGAAATTCAGTAGAGGTCAATATCTGATCTATATTCACCAGGAAAGTCAATTTTCTACCTATCGACGACTGTACCGGAAATGAGACTTTGAACTGCAGTTAGAAGGTTTTCTATCGAAGTGACGAACTAAAAAGGATATTTTTAGTTGAAGTAAATTAATTTAGAAGAATATGGAAGTCAGTAGATGATGTTATCTCCTCTAGATTTACCAGGAAAGTCAATTTTCACCCTATCGACGACTGTACCGGAAATGAGACTTTGACGTACAATAAGGTTTTCTATCGAAGTGACGAACTAAAAAAGATATTTTTAGTTGAAGTGAATCAATTCAGAAGAATATGAAATTCACTAGAGGTCAATATCTGATCTATATTGACCAGGAAAGTCAATTTTCTACCTATCGACGACTGTACCGGAAATGAGACTTTGACGTGCAATAAGGTTTTCTGTAAAAGTGACGAACTAAAAAAGATATTTTTAGTTGAAGTTAATCAATCCAGTATAATATGAAATTCAGTAGAGGTCAATATCTGATCTATATTTACCAAGAAAGTCAATTTTCACCCTATCGACGACTGTACCGGAAATGAGATTTTAAAGTGCAATTAGAAGGTTTCCTGTTCAACAGAAGAATTAAAAAAGATATTTTTATTAAAACTCAATCAAATCAGAAGAATATGAAACTCACTAGCAGTTGATATGTCCTCTAGATTTACCAAGAAAGTCAATTTTCACCCTATCGACGACTGTACCGGAAATGAGACTTTGAAGTGCAGTTAGGAGGTTTTCTGTTGAAGTGACGAACTACAAAAGATATTTTTAGTTGAAGCTGAATCAATTCAGAAGAATATGAAATTCACTAGAGGTCAATATCTGATCTATATTGACCAGGAAAGTCAATTTTCTACCTATCGACGACTGTACCGGAAATGAGACTTTTAAGTGCAATTAGAAGGTTTCTTGTTCAACAGAAGAACTAAAAAAGCATATTTTTAGTTAAAACTCAATCAATTAAGAAGAATATGAAACTCAGTAGCAATCGATATGTCCTCTAGATTTACCAGGAAAGTCAATTTTCAACCTATCGACAACTGTAACGGAAATGAGACTTTGAACTGCAGTTAGAAGGTTTTCTATCGAAGTGACGAACTAAAAAGGATATTTTTAGTTGAAGTAAATTAATTTAGAAGAATATGAAATTCAGTAGAGGTCGATATCTGGTCTATATTCACCAGGAAAGTGAATTCTCATACCTATCGACGACTCTAGCGGAAATGAGACTTTGAACTACAGTTAGGAGGTATCCTGTTCAAGTGACGAACTTAAAAAACATATTTTTAGTTGAAGCTGATTCAATCGAGAATAAAATGAAAGTCAGTAGAAGTCGATATCTCCTCTAGATTCATCAGGAAAGTCATTTTTCTACCTATCGACGACTGTACCGGAAATGAGATTTAAAGTGCGATTAGAAGGTATCCTGTTCAAGTGACGAACTAAAAAAGCATATTTTTAGTTGAAGTAAATCAATTTAGAAGAATATGGAAGTCAGTAGATGATGTTATCTCCTCTAGATTTACCAGGAAAGTCAATTTTCACCCTATCGACGACTGTACCGGAAATGAGACTTTGAACTGCAGTTAGAAGGTTTTCTATCGAAGTGACGAACTAAAAAGGATATTTTTAGTTGAAGTGAATCAATTCAGAAGAATATGAAATTCACTAGAGGTCAATATCTGATCTATATTGACCAGGAAAGTCAATTTTCTACCTATCGACTACTGTACCGGAAATGAGACTTTGACGTACAATAAGGTTTT
>JAPYXD010000039.1:0-14052 GCA_030998225.1 Diplolepis rosae
TTCAAAATGACGGGATCTCTAAAATATCAATCCAGGTATCATAATTTTCAGTTCTTAGCTCAAGTTCCCTGAGGAAGATGGTTTTTAAGCACCAGGACTACTAAATATGGTTTTCAAAATTACGGGATCACTATAATATCAACTAGGTATCTTTATTCTCAGCTCTTAGCTAAAGTTTTCTGAGTAAGATGGTTTTTAAGCAACTGCACTACTAGATATAATTTTCACAATGACGGCATCTCTAAAATATAATCCAGGTATCCTTGATTTCAGTTCTCAGCTTAAGTTCCCTGAGAAAGATGTTTTTTAAGCACCTGGACTACTCAATATAATTTTCAAAATGACGGGATCTCTAAAATATAAACAAGTTATCATAAAATTCAGCTCTTAGCTGAATTTCCCTGAGGAAGATGTTTTTTAAGCACCTGCACTTCTAGATATAATTTTCAAAACGACGGGATCTCTAAAATATAATCCAGGTATCCTTAATTTTAGATCTCAGCTTAAATTCCCTGAGGAAGTTGTTTTTTAAGCACCTTGACTTCTAAATATAATTATCAAAATGACGGGATCTCTATAATATCAACTAGGTATCTTAATTTTCAGTTCTCAGATTACGTTCCCTGAGGCAGATGGTTTTTAAGCACCTGGACTACTAGATATAATTTTCACAATGACGGGATCTCTAAAATATAATCCAGTTGTCCTTAACTTCAGTTCTTAGCTTAAGTTCCCTGAGGAAGATGTTTTTTAAGCACCTGGACTACTAAATATAATTTTCAAAATGACGGGATCTCTATAATATCAACTAGGTATCTTAATTTTCAGCTCTTAGCTCAAATTTCCTGAGGAAGATGGTTTTTAAGCACCTGAACTACTAGATATAATTTTCAAAACGACGGGATCTCTAAAATATAATCCAGGTATCCTTAATTTTAGTTCTCAGCTTAAATTCCCTGAGGAAGATGTTTTTTCAGCACCTTGACTTCTAAATATAATTATCAAAATGACGGGATCTCTATAACATCAACTAGGTATCTTAATTTTCAGTTCTCCGATTACGTTCCCTGAGGCAGATAGTTTTTAAGGACCTGGACTACTAGATGTAATTTTCACAATGACGGGATCTCTAAAATATAATCCAGCTGTCCTTAACTTCAGTTCTTAGCTCAAGTTCCCTGAGGAAGATGTTTTTAAAGCACCTGGACTACTAAATATAATTTTCAAAATGACGGGATCTCTAAAATATGTACTAGGTATCTTAATTTTCAGCTCTTAGCTCGAATTTCCTGAGTAAGATGGTTTTTAAGCACCTGGACTACTAGATATGATTTACAAAATGACTGGATCTCTATAATATCAACTAGGTATCCTTAATTTTCAGCTCTTAGCTCAAGTTTCCTGAGGAAGATGTTTTTTAAGCACCTGCACTACTAGATATAATTTTCAAAATGACGGGATCTCTAAAATACAATCCAGGTATACTTAATTTCAGTTTTCAGCTTAAATTCTGAGGAAGATTTTCTTAAGCACCTGCACTACTAGATATAATTTCCACAATGAAGGATTCTAAAATATGACTAGTTCTTAGTTCAGTTTAGCACCTGGACTACTAGATATAATTTTCAAAATGAGGGGATGTTTATAATATCAACTAGGTATCTTAATTTTAAGCTCTTAGCTCAAATTTCCTGAGGAAGATGGTTTTTAAGCACCTGCACTACTAGATATAATTTTCACAATGACGGGATCTCTAAAATAAAATCCAGGTATCCTTAATTTTAGTTCTCAGCTTAAGTTCCCTGAGGAAGATGTTTTTTAAGCACCTGGACTACTGAATATAATTTTCAAAATGACGGGATCTTTATAATATCAACTAGGTATCTTAATTTTCAGCTCTTAGCTCAAATTTCCTGAGGAAGATGGTTTTTAAGCACCTGAACTACTAGATATAATTTTCAAAATGACGGGATCTCTAAAATATAATCCAGGTATCCTTAATTTCAGTTCTCAGCTTAAGTTCCCTGAGGAAGATGTTTTTTAAGCACCTGGACTACTAAATATAATTTTCAAAATGACGGGATCTCTATAATATCAACTAGGTATCTTAATTTTCAGTTCTCAGATTACGTTCCCTGAGGCAGATGGTTTTTAAGCACCTGGACTACTAGATATAATTTTCACAATGACGGGATCTCTAAAATATAATCCAGGTATCCTTAATTTCAGTTTTCAGCTTAAATTCCCTGAGGAAGATGTTTTTTAAGCACCTGGACTACTAAATATGGTTTTCAAAATGACTGGATCTCTATAATATCAACTAGGTATCTTAATTTTCAGCTCTTAGCTCAAATTTCCTGAGGAAGATGGTTTTTAAGCACCTGCACTACTAGATATAATTTTCACAATGACGGGATCTCTAAAATAAAATCCAGGTATCCTTAATTTTAGTTCTCAGCTTAAGTTCCCTTTGGAAGATGTATTTCAGGAACTTGGAATTCTAAATATAATTTCCAAAATGACGGGATCTCTAAAATACAATCCAGGTATCCTTAGTTTAAGTTCTTAGATTAAGTTCCCTGAGGAAGATGTTTTTTAAGCACCAGGACTACTAAATATGGTTTTCAAAATTACGGGATCACTATAATATCAACTAGGTATCTTTATTCTCAGCTCTTAGCTAAAGTTTTCTGAGTAAGATGGTTTTTAAGCAACTGCACTACTAGATATAATTTTCACAATGACGGCATCTCTAAAATATAATCCAGGTATCCTTGATTTCAGTTCTCAGCTTAAGTTCCCTGAGAAAGATGTTTTTTAAGCACCTGGACTACTGAATATAATTTTCAAAATGACGGGATCTTTATAATATCAACTAGGTATCATAATTTTCAGCTCTTAGCTCAAATTTCCTGAGGAAGATGGTTTTTAAGCACCTGCACTTCTAGATATAATTTTCAAAACGACGGGATCTCTAAAATATAATCCAGGTATCCTTAATTTTAGATCTCAGCTTAAATTCCCTGAGGAAGTTGTTTTTTAAGCACCTTGACTTCTAAATATAATTATCAAAATGACGGGATCTATATAATATCAACTAGGTATCTTAATTTTCAGTTCTCAGATTACGTTCCCTGAGGCAGATGGTTTTTAAGCACCTGGACTACTAGATATAATTTTCACAATGACGGGATCTCTAAAATATAATCCAGTTGTCCTTAACTTCAGTTCTTAGCTTAAGTTCCCTGAGGAAGATGTTTTTTAAGCACCTGGACTACTAAATATAATTTTCAAAATGACGGGATCTCTATAATATCAACTAGGTATCTTAATTTTCAGCTCTTAGCTCAAATTTCCTGAGGAAGATGGTTTTTAAGCACCTGAACTACTAGATATAATTTTCAAAACGACGGGATCTCTAAAATATAATCCAGGTATCCTTAATTTTAGTTCTCAGCTTAAATTCCCTGAGGAAGATGTTTTTTCAGCACCTTTACTTCTAAATATAATTATCAAAATGACGGGATCTCTATAACATCAACTAGGTATCTTAATTTTCAGTTCTCAGATTACGTTCCCTGAGGCAGATAGTTTTTAAGCACCTGGACTACTAGATGTAATTTTCACAATGACGGGATCTCTAAAATATAATCCAGCTGTCCTTAACTTCAGTTCTTAGCTCAAGTTCCCTGAGGAAGATGTTTTTAAAGCACCTGGACTACTAAATATAATTTTCAGAATGACGGGATCTCTAAAATATGTAACTAGGTATCTTAATTTTCAGCTCTTAGCTCGAATTTCCTGAGTAAGATGGTTTTTAAGCACCTGGACTACTAGATATGATTTACAAAATGACGGGATGTCTAAAATACAATCCAGGTATCCTTTGTTTAAGTTCTTAGATTAAGTTCCCTTTGGAAGATGTATTTCAGGAACTTGGAATTCTAAATATAATTTCAAAATGACGGGATCTCTAAATACAATCCAGGTATCCTTAGTTTAAGTTCTTAGATTAAGTTCCCTGAGGAAGATGTTTTTTAAGCACCAGGACTACTAAATATGGTTTTCAAAGTGACGGGATCTTTATGATATCAACTACGTATCTTAATTTTAAGCTCTTAGCTCAAATTTCCTGAGGAAGATGGTTTTTAAGCACCTGCACTACTAGATATAATTTTCACAATGACGGGATCTCTAAAATATAATCCAGGTATCCATAATTTTAGTTCTCAGCTTAAATTCCCTGAGGAAGATGTTTTTTAAGCACCTTTACTTCTAAATATAATTATCAAAATGACGGGATCTCTATAACATCAACTAGGTATCTTAATTTTCAGTTCTCCGATTACGTTCCCTGAGGCAGATAGTTTTTAAGCACCTGGACTACCATATGTAATTTTCACAATGACGGGATCTCTAAAATATAATCCAGCTGTCCTTAACTTCAGTTCTTAGCTCAAGTTCCCTGAGGAAGATGTTTTTAAAGCACCTGGACTACTAAATACAATTTTCAAAATTACGGGATCTCTAAAATATGTACTAGGTATCTTAATTTTCAGCTCTTAGCTCGAATTTCCTGAGTAAGATGGTTTTTAAGCACCTGGACTACTAGATATGATTTACAAAATGACTGGATCTCTATAATATCAACTTGGTATCTTATTTTTCAGCTCTTAGCTCAAATTTCCTGAGGAAGATGTTTTTTTAGCACCTGCACTAATAGATATAATTTTCAAAATGACGGGATCTCTAAAATATAATCTAGGTATCCTTAATTTCAGTTTTCAGCTTAAATTCCCTGAGGAAGATTTTTTTTTAAGCACCTGCACTACTAGATATAATTTTCAAAATGACGGGATCTCTAAAATATAATCTAGGTATCCTTAATTTCAGTTTTCAGCTTAAATTCCCTTTGGAAGATGTTTTTTAAGCACCTGGACTACTAAATATAATTTTCAAAATGACGGGATCTCTATAATATCAACTAGGTATCTTAATTTTCAGCTCTTAGCTCAAATTTCCTGAGGAAGATGGTTTTTAAGCACCTGCACTACTAGATATAATTTTCAAAATGACGGGATCTCTAAAATATAATCCAGGTATCCTTAGTTTAAGTTGCTAAATTAAGTTCCCTGAGGAAGATGATTTTTAAGCACCTGGACTACTAAATATGGTTTTCAAAATGACTGGATCTCTATAATATCAACTAGGTATCTTAATTTTCAGCTCTTAGCTCAAATTTCCTGAGGAATATGGTTTTTAAGCACCTGCACTAATAGATATAATTTTCAAAATGACGGGATCTCTAAAATATAATCTAGGTATCCTTAATTTCAGTTTTCAGCTTAAATTCCCTGCGGAAGATTTTTTTTAAGCACCTGGACATCTAAATATAATTTTCAAAATGACAGGATCTCTATAATACAAACTAGGTATCTTAATTTTCAGTTCTCAGATTACGTTCCCTGAGGCAGATGGTTTTTAAGCACCTGGGATACTAGATATAATTTTCAAAATGACGGGATCTCTAAAATATGAACTAGGTATCCTTAGTTTAAGTTCTTAGATTAAGTTCCCTGAGGAAGATGTTTTAAAGCACCTGGACTACTAAATATGGTTTTCAAAATGACTGGATCTCTATAATATCAACTAGGTATCTTTATTTTCAGCTCTTAGCTAAAGTTTCCTGAGGAAGATGGTTTTTAAGCACCTGCACTACTAGATATAATTTTCAAAATGACGGGATCTCTAAAATATAATCCAGGTATCCTTAATTTCAGTTCTCAGATTAAGTTCCCTGAGGAAGATGTTTTTTAAGCACCTGGACTACTAAATATGGTTTTCAAAATGACTGGATCTCTATAATATCAACTAGGTATCTTTATTTTCAGCTCTTAGCTAAAGTTCCCTGAGGAAGATGTTTTTTAAGCACCTGGAGTACTAAATATAATTTTCAAAATGACGGGATCTCTAAAATATAATCCAGGTATCCTTAGTTTAAGTTCTTAGATTAAGTTCCCTGAGGAAGATGTTTTTTAAGCACCTGGACTACTAAATATGGTTTTCAAAATGACTGGATCTCTATAATATCAACTAGGTATCTTTATTTTCAGCTCTTAGCTAAAGTTTCCTGAGGAAGATGGTTTTTAAGCACCTGCACTACTAGATATAATTTTCAAAATGACGGGATCTCTAAAATATAATCCAGGTATCCTTAGTTTAAGTTCTTAGATTAAGTTCCCTGAGGAAGATGTTTTTTAAGCACCTGGACTACTAAATATGGTTTTCAAAATGACTGGATCTCTATAATATCAACTAGGTATCTTAATTTTCAGCTCTTAGCTCAAATTTCCTGAGGAAGATGGTTTTTAAGCACCTGCACTACTAGATATAATTTTCAAAACGACGGGATCTCTAAAATATAATCCAGGTATCCTTAATTTTAGTTCTCAGCTTAAATTCCCGGAGGAAGATGTTTTTTAAGCACCTTGACTTCTAAATATAATTATCAAAATGACGGGATCTCTATAATATCAACTAGGTATCTTAATTTTCAGTTCTCAGATTACGTTCCCTGAGGAAGATGTTCATTAAGCACCTGGACCACTAACTGTAGTTTTCCAAATGACGGGATATCTCAAATATTAACTAGGTATCTTTATTTTCAGTTCTCAGCTGAAGTTCCCTGAGGAAGATGTATTTTAGGCACTTGGACCAATAAATATAATTTTTTAAATGACGGGATCTCTAAAATATGTACTAGATATCTTAATTTTCAGTTCTCAGCTTATCCTCCTGAGGAAGATGTATTTTAGGCACTTGGACTACTAGATATAATTTTCAAAATGACGTGATGTCTAAAATATCAATCCAGCTATCCTTAATTTTCAGTTCTCAGCTTAAGATCCCTTAGTAAGATGGTTTTTAAGCACCTGGACTACTAGATATAATTTTGAAAATGACGTGATGTCTAAAATATAATCCAGCTATCCTTAATTTCAGTTCTTAGCTTAAGTTCCCTGAGAAAGATGTTTTTTAAGCACCTGGAATACTGAATATAATTTTCAAAATGACGGGATGTCTATAATATGCAACTAGGTATCTTAAGTTTCCGCTCTTAGCTCAAATTTCCTGAGGAAGATGGTTTTTAAGCACCTGCACTACTAGATATAATTTTCAAAACGACGGGATCTCCAAAATATAATCCAGGTATCCTTAATTTTAGTTCTCAGCTTAAATTCCCTTTGGAAGATGTATTTCAGGAACATGGAATTCTAAATATAATTTCCAAAATGACGGGATCTCTAAAATACAATCCAGGTATCCTTAGTTTAAGTTCTTAGATTAAGTTCCCTGAGGAAGATGTTTTTTAAGCACCAGGACTACTAAATATGGTTTTCAAAATTACGGGATCACTATAATATCAACTAGGTATCTTTATTCTCAGCTCTTAGCTAAAGTTTTCTGAGTAAGATGGTTTTTAAGCAACTGCACTACTAGATATAATTTTCACAATGACGGCATCTCTAAAATATAATCCAGGTATCCTTGATTTCAGTTCTCAGCTTAAGTTCCCTGAGAAAGATGTTTTTTAAGCACCTGGACTACTGAATATAATTTTCAAAATGACGGGATCTTTATAATATCAACTAGGTATCATAATTTTCAGCTCTTAGCTCAAATTTCCTGAGGAAGATGGTTTTTAAGCACCTGCACTTCTAGATATAATTTTCAAAACGACGGGATCTCTAAAATATAATCCAGGTATCCTTAATTTTAGATCTCAGCTTAAATTCCCTGAGGAAGTTGTTTTTTAAGCACCTTGACTTCTAAATATAATTATCAAAATGACGGGATCTCTATAATATCAACTAGGTATCTTAATTTTCAGTTCTCAGATTACGTTCCCTGAGGCAGATGGTTTTTAAGCACCTGGACTACTAGATATAATTTTCACAATGACGGGATCTCTAAAATATAATCCAGTTGTCCTTAACTTCAGTTCTTAGCTTAAGTTCCCTGAGGAAGATGTTTTTTAAGCACCTGGACTACTAAATATAATTTTCAAAATGACGGGATCTCTATAATATCAACTAGGTATCTTAATTTTCAGCTCTTAGCTCAAATTTCCTGAGGAAGACGGTTTTTAAGCACCTGAACTACTAGATATAATTTTCAAAACGACGGGATCTCTAAAATATAATCCAGGTATCCTTAATTTTAGTTCTCAGCTTAAATTCCCTGATGAAGATGTTTTTTCAGCACCTTGACTTCTAAATATAATTATCAAAATGACGGGATCTCTATAACATCAACTAGGTATCTTAATTTTCAGTTCTCCGATTACGTTCCCTGAGGCAGATAGTTTTTAAGGACCTGGACTACTAGATGTAATTTTCACAATGACGGGATCTCTAAAATATAATCCAGCTGTCCTTAACTTCAGTTCTTAGCTCAAGTTCCCTGAGGAAGATGTTTTTAAAGCACCTGGACTACTAAATATAATTTTCAAAATGACGGGATCTCTAAAATATGTACTAGGTATCTTAATTTTCAGCTCTTAGCTCGAATTTCCTGAGTAAGATGGTTTTTAAGCACCTGGACTACTAGATATGATTTCAAAATGACGGGATGTCTAAAATACAATCCAGGTATCCTTAATTTCAGTTCTCAGGTTAAGTTCCCTTTGGAAGATGTATTTCAGGAACTTGGAATTCTAAATATAATTTTCAAAATGACGGGATCTCTAAAATACAATCCAGGTATCCTTTGTTTAAGTTCTTAGATTAAGTTCCCTGAGGAAGATGTTTTTTAAGCACCTGGGATACTAAATATAATTTTCAAAATGACGGGATCTCTATGATATCAACTACGTATCTTAATTTTCAGCTCTTAGCTCAAATTTCCTGAGGAAGATGGTTTGTAAGCACCTGCACTACTAGATATAATTTTCAAAACGACGGGATCTCCAAAATATAATCCAGCTATCCTTAATTTCAGTTCTCAGCTTAAGTTCCCTGAGAAAGATGTTTTTTAAGCACCTGGACTACTGAATATAATTTTCAAAATGACGGGATCTCTATAATATCAACTAGGTATCTTAATTTTCAGCTCTTAGCTCAAATTTCCTGAGGAAGATGGTTTTTAAGCGCCTGCACTACTAGATATAATTTTCACAATGACGGGATCTCTAAAATATAATCCAGGTATCCTTAATTTCAGTTCTCAGCTTAAGTTCCCTGAGGAAGATGTTTTTTTAGCACCTTGACTTCTAAATATAATTATCAAAATGACGGGATCTCTATAATATCAACTAGGAATCTTAATTTTCAGCTCTCAGATTACGTTCCCTGAGGCAGATGGTTTTTAAGCACCTGGACTACTAGATATACTTTTCACAATGACGGGATCTCTAAAATATAATCCAGGTATGCTTAACTTTAGATCTCAGCTTAAGTTCCCTGCGGAAGATGTTTTTAAGCACCTGGACTACTAAATATAATTTTCAAAATGACGGGATCTCTAAAATATGTACTAGGTATCTTAATTTTCAGCTCTTAGCTCGAATTTCCTGAGTAAGATGGTTTTTAAGCACCTGGACTACTAGATATGATTTACAAAATGACGGGATGTTTAAAATATACTCCAGCTATCCTTAATTTCAGTTCTCAGCTTAAGTTCCCTTTGGAAGATGTATTTCAGGAACTTGGAATTCTAAATATAATTTTCAAAATGACGGGATCTCTAAAATAAAATCAAGGTATCCTTAGTTTAAGTTCTTAGATGAAGTTCCCTGAGGAAGTTGTTTTTTAAGCACCAGGACTACTAAATATGGTTTTCAAAATGACGGGATCACTATAATATCAACTAGGTATCTTTATTCTCAGCTCTTAGCTAAAGTTTTCTGAGTAAGATGGTTTTTAAGCAACTGCACTACTAGATATAATTTTCACAATGACGGCATCTCTAAAATATAATCCAGGTATCCTTGATTTCAGTTCTCAGCTTAAGTTCCCTGAGAAAGATGTTTTTAAGCACCTGGACTACTGAATATAATTTTCAAAATGACGGGATCTTTATAATATCAACTAGGTATCATAATTTTCAGCTCTTAGCTCAAATTTCCTGAGGAAGATGGTTTTTAAGCACCTGCACTTCTAGATATAATTTTCAAAACGACGGGATCTCTAAAATATAATCCAGGTATCCTTAATTTTAGATCTCAGCTTAAATTCCCTGAGGAAGTTGTTTTTTAAGCACCTTGACTTCTAAATATAATTATCAAAATGACGGGATCTCTATAATATCAACTAGGTATCTTAATTTTCAGTTCTCAGATTACGTTCCCTGAGGCAGATGGTTTTTAAGCACCTGGACTACTAGATATAATTTTCACAATGACGGGATCTCTAAAATATAATCCAGTTGTCCTTAACTTCAGTTCTTAGCTTAAGTTCCCTGAGGAAGATGTTTTTAAGCACCTGGACTACTAAATATAATTTTCAAAATGACGGGATCTCTATAATATCAACTAGGTATCTTAATTTTCAGCTCTTAGCTCAAATTTCCTGAGTAATATGGTTTTTAAGCACCTGCACTACTAGATATAATTTTCAAAACGACGGGATCTCTAAAATATAATCCAGGTATCCTTAATTTTAGTTCTCAGCTTAAATTCCCTGAGGAAGATGTTTTTTGAGCACCTTGACTTCTAAATATAATTATCAAAATGACGGGATCTCTATAACATCAACTAGGTATCTTTATTCTCAGCTCTTAGATTAACTTCCCTGAGGAAGATGGTTTTTAAGCACCTGGACTACTAGATATGATTTACAAAATGACGGGATGTCTAAAATATACTCCAGCTATCCTTAATTTCAGTTCTCAGGTTAAGTTCCCTGTGGAAGATGTATTTCAAGAACTTGGAATTCTAAATATAATTTTCAAAATGACGGGATCTCTAAAATACAATCCAGGTATCCTTTGTTTAAGTTCTTAGATTAAGTTCCCTTTGGAAGATGTATTTCAGGAACTTGGAATTCTAAATATAATTTCCAAAATGACGGGATCTCTAAAATACAATCCAGGTATCCTTAGTTTAAGTTCTTAGATTAAGTTCCCTGAGGAAGATGTTTTTTAAGCACCAGGACTACTAAATATGGTTTTCAAAATTACGGGATCACTATAATATCAACTAGGTATCTTTATTCTCAGCTCTTAGCTAAAGTTTTCTGAGTAAGATGGTTTTTAAGCAACTGCACTACTAGATATAATTTTCACAATGACGGCATCTCTAAAATATAATCCAGGTATCCTTGATTTCAGTTCTCAGCTTAAGTTCCCTGAGAAAGATGTTTTTTAAGCACCTGGACTACTGAATATAATTTTCAAAATGACGGGATCTTTATAATATCAACTAGGTATCATAATTTTCAGCTCTTAGCTCAAATTTCCTGAGGAAGATGGTTTTTAAGCACCTGCACTACTAGATATAATTTTCAAAACGACGGGATCTCCAAAATATAATCCAGGTATCCTTAATTTTAGTTCTCAGCTTAAATTCCCTTTGGAAGATGTATTTCAGGAACTTGGAATTCTAAATATAATTTCCAAAATGACGGGATCTCTAAAATACAATCCAGGTATCCTTAGTTTAAGTTCTTAGATTAAGTTCCCTGAGGAAGATGTTTTTTAAGCACCAGGACTACTAAATATGGTTTTCAAAATTACGGGATCACTATAATATCAACTAGGTATCTTTATTCTCAGCTCTTAGCTAAAGTTTTCTGAGTAAGATGGTTTTTAAGCAACTGCACTACTAGATATAATTTTCACAATGACGGCATCTCTAAAATATAATCCAGGTATCCTTGATTTCAGTTCTCAGCTTAAGTTCCCTGAGAAAGATGTTTTTTAAGCACCTGGACTACTGAATATAATTTTCAAAATGACGGGATCTTTATAATATCAACTAGGTATCATAATTTTCAGCTCTTAGCTCAAATTTCCTGAGGAAGATGGTTTTTAAGCACCTGCACTTCTAGATATAATTTTCAAAACGACGGGATCTCTAAAATATAATCCAGGTATCCTTAATTTTAGATCTCAGCTTAAATTCCCTGAGGAAGTTGTTTTTTAAGCACCTTGACTTCTAAATATAATTATCAAAATGACGGGATCTCTATAATATCAACTAGGTATCTTTATTCTCAGCTCTTAGCTAAAGTTTTCTGAGTAAGATGGTTTTTAAGCAACTGCACTACTAGATATAATTTTCACAATGACGGCATCTCTAAAATATAATCCAGGTATCCTTGATTTCAGTTCTCAGCTTAAGTTCCCTGAGGAACATGTTTTATAAGCACCAGGACTACTAAATATGGTTTTCAAAATTACGGGATCACTATAATATCAACTAGGTATCTTTATTCTCAGCTCTTAGCTAAAGTTTTCTGAGTAAGATGGTTTTTAAGCACCTGGACTACTAGATATAATTTTCACAATGACGGGATCTCTAAAATATAATCCAGTTGTCCTTAACTTCAGTTCTTAGCTTAAGTTCCCTGAGGAAGATGTTTTTTAAGCACCTGGACTACTAAATATAATTTTCAAAATGACGGGATCTCTATAATATCAACTAGGTATCTTAATTTTCAGCTCTTAGCTCAAATTTCCTGAGGAAGATGGTTTTTAAGCACCTGAACTACTAGATATAATTTTCAAAACGACGGGATCTCTAAAATATAATCCAGGTATCCTTAATTTTAGTTCTCAGCTTAAATTCCCTGAGGAAGATGTTTTTTCAGCACCTTGACTTCTAAATATAATTATCAAAATGACGGGATCTCTATAACATCAACTAGGTATCTTAATTTTCAGTTCTCCGATTACGTTCCCTGAGGCAGATAGTTTTTAAGGACCTGGACTACTAGATGTAATTTTCACAATGACGGGATCTCTAAAATATAATCCAGCTCTCCTTAACTTCAGTTCTTAGCTTAAGTTCCCTGAGGAAGATGTTTTTAAAGCACCTGGACTACTAAATATAATTTTCAAAATGACGGAATCTCTAAAATATGTACTAGGTATCTTAATTTTCAGCTCTTAGCTCGAATTTCCTGAGTAAGAATGTTTTTAAGCACCTGGACTACTAGATATGATTTACAAAATGACGGGATGTCTAAAATATACTCCAGCTATCCTTAATTTCAGTTCTCAGGTTAAGTTCCCTTTGGAAGATGTATTTCAGGAACTTGGAATTCTAAATATAATTTTCAAAATGACGGGATCTCTAAAATACAATCCAGGTATCCTTTGTTTAAGTTCTTAGATTAAGTTCCCTGAGGAAGATGTTTTTTAAGCACCTGGACTACTGAATATAATTTTCAAAATGACGGGATCTTGATAGTATCAACTAGGTATCTTAATTTTCGGCTCTTAGCTCAAGTTTCCTGAGGAAGATGGTTTGTAAGCACCTGCACTACTAGATATAATTTTCAAAACGACGGGATCTCCAAAATATAATCCAGCTATCCTTAATTTCAGTTCTCAGCTTAAGTTCCCTGAGAAAGATGTTTCTTAAGCACCTGGACTACTGAATATAATTTTCAAAATGACGGGATCTTTATAATATCAACTAGGTATCTTAATTTTCAGCTGTTAGCTAAAGTTTTCTGAGTAAGATGGTTTTTAAGCAACTGCACTACTAGATATAATTTTCACAATGACGGCATCTCTAAAATATAATCCAGGTATGCTTAATTTTAGATCTCAGCTTAAGTTCCCTGCGGAAGATGTTTTTTAAGCACCTGGACTACTAAATATAATTTTCAAAATGACGGGATCTCTAAAATATGTACTAGGTATCTTAATTTTCAGCTCTTAGCTCGAATTTCCTGAGTAAGATGGTTTTTAAGCACCTGGACTACTAGATATGATTTACAAAATGACGGGATGTTTAAAATATACTCCAGCTATCCTTAATTTCAGTTCTCAGCTTAAGTTCCCTTTGGAAGATGTATTTCAGGAACTTGGAATTCTAAATATAAT